>JAMPIV010018570.1:390000-400000 GCA_024509875.1 Oreohelix idahoensis | reverse complement strand
ATAATTTATTGAGTGATAGTCAGATAGACAGGAAGAAAGTCAGTTATTAGGAAGAAGCCGTCATGAAGCAGAGGTAGAGAGCTGTTTATTATTCTAGTGAGGGTTCGTGTCAGTAACCAAATGTAGAGCGCACATGGCGGATTTCCTTTTGTGTAGACAGAAGAAGGAAAGGTGAAGTTCAATACAGATCCAACATCTAAAATTCTAATCCAAACGAATCAGTGGTTCTGTGGTGAATCAGACGTAATGTTCAGTATCATAAGAGAGAAATAATGAAGGTGAAACAAATACTTTAACATCGTAAAAGTCAAATTACGCAGGACAGAAAATGTCCAATTGTGCTTCAGAAGCATGTCACGAGGTAATCGGCGCATAGAACAGCCATCTTGGAAAAAGAAGGGAAAATTCATTAAGTACATTCGGTCGTAGTTGGTTAGAGAAGAGTAAATAAATAAACAAACAAGACACAAAAGTATGTCAGAGAAGACCAGCGCTACGTTCACGTGGCCTTCAGTGGTGTGCATGTGCTATTCTTAGAAACAAGGATCGTACAAATGTTTTGTAATGTTTTTCATTAGATGCCGAACACTGAAAGGATTTTCTTTTTTAAGTTAGTCAAGAACGTTCAGGTACGGAGTTAATGTAACTAAAGAGGGATTGTTAATCAAATCATAGAGGTAAGAAAATATTAATATTAGAGATGAATTATCATGAATTTACTATTTAACGACGGCTCTAAATCGTTTACAATACGTACAGAACCACAGCAACCGTTGCTTTTGTCAATGGCAGATAAGTCGTTTTCACTGATGAGAGCATGTTTTGCATTGATCCAGCTGATTGGCGCGTGGGATCTGGTGAAGGTTTAGGAAGCGATTTTGCAAATGCTGATTTCCTGCACAGGCACTCGTAGGAAAGTGAAAATGTGATTGTCTGGAATAAAATTGACATGAAATAGCAAATGGGACATGTAATGTTCCCAACCATCAGCTGAGGGCGACGAAATATTGCCAATCAGGCACTGGTGCCTCACATAGTCCCGTTTTTTAAGCGTAGTCCAAATTACCTGTTCTATTAAGACAACACCATTGCACATACTGCACGCATTAGACAGGACTTCATATGGCAGAATAACATCAGTACTTAGCCTCACCCAGCCTGTTCTCTACACTTTGAACGTTTTTTCAGTTGTTTTCTAGAGGCAGCACAACCCGCTGTATCCTGAGTTTCCTACACATCCAGAAGTCGCTGCTACTACAGCCCAAGTGTGGAACCAAGCCCCCTTCCCCCCTACATCCCCCCCCCCCCCCCCCGATTCAAATAAATACATAAACATTACTCAAACGACATCTGGACCAATGCATATACGGATGGATCAGCAACAAATGCAACAGAAAAAGAAGCTGGAGGAGTCTCTCTGAGCTTAATCGCTGGTACACAAAAAAAGCTTTCAGTGGCAACAGGATAATTTTCCTGTAGCTTCAAAGCAGTGACAGAGGCCTCGAAAACTGCTGCAAAAGTCCTAATGACAGAGTAAAGCACCGAGAGACAAGGTTCTTTCTTCACAGACGTGCTGTCAGTAATTGCAACTCTGAAGAGGCAGAATAATGCAGACCTGCATGATCGAACAGCAATACTCCACAAACTGTGTCAGTAATTCAAAAGAGCTGAGATACAGTGGATCCTATCTCGTTGCAACATCTCGGAAAAGAGGCTAACAGATTGGCAAAGGAAGGTGAGAAGCTACCAGAGCCTGATACAACATTTAAAGGCAAAGAACTTTATTAAAAACAGACACCGGAACAAATATGATGCAGAGCATCACGGATACCAAAATTAAAAATGCATATAACTAGGTCAGCAGAAGAGAACAAGTGATAATCTTCACACTCCGCATTGGCCACAATAGATCGAGATACCATCTATTCAACAAGCTTGGAACTACTGATTGGTGTAACTGTGACACTGATAAATGACAGCTAACCATCTGCTTCAAAGATGTCCAACATATGAGCAACAGAGAAAGCGCATATGGCCGTCACTATTACCATTCCTGGAAAAACTCTAGGACGATACAAATAACCTCAAGCTAACCACTGCTTTCTTTGACAATATTCAAGTACTGTACATGTTTGAGAGTACGAAGAAGAAGAAAAACGAACTTAGTGCAGTCCATGTATAGATGTTGCTGGGCAGTAATAATGCCCGTGAGGGAAGACAAGATACTGGAATGTAAGAACGAAAAGTCTTGGAACGTTCAAGATTACGTGATATTGTTATGTCATAAACAAACCGACGTAATTTTGTCGTTACCTTTTCCGTTTCTCTTGTTCTTTCCCGTTTCTTTTGCCTAAAAGTAAATGTATCATGTGTCTAAAGCGGTCCTTGCTATTACGCCTCTATTTTTGTCTCAGCTATAACAAATGAAGACTGTCTCAGCCAATGCATTTGTAGTTTTGCCTGTGCTTAACCGAACAGTTATTTATATTTTTTTCTCAATCTGCCCATTCTGTATGACTTCTACTACTAGCGTTTATCTCTCTCTCCTCCTCCCTCTCTCTTTCTTTCTCTCTTTCTCTCTCTTTCTTGTATTAATGTGATTCTCCCTGTAACTCTCCATGTGTTCTGCCTCTCCATATTTCTTGTGTACACTTATGACCACTTCCATGTCAACAGGTTAAAAAAGAACACCGTCTAACCCACATGACATGCAACACCACTGACCTTGACCCAGGGCAAATCCTATCCATCGCAGAACAAATTAGATCACTGAACTCTGTTGGTGAAGGAAGAACATTGTATATGTGCAGGTAGTTGGATTGGCAATTGTTCTATGTTGGATAATACATTTGAAGCATAAATGTTGTAATATATTTTAATTATTGCCAATATAACAGCCAGTCATTAATTACGTTAAAACTGATTTTAGTCACTTTAGCCTCAGACGTAACTCTGACTTTTACGTGGTTGACCGCAAGCAGGAGGATCTCACTGTGGACCCATGATGGGCAGGGAGAGTTGAAATGTGGCTGTGTGTAAGACGTGACAATTCATTGGAAGAGCCCAGAACCAGCGTACATTATTTTAGCTCTGCATATCTGGAGAGCCCCTTTGGATTGCAGGGAATGCACAGAATGTCGCACGCTGATTCGTCCTAGATTGGGACCAGATCCTTTAAATGCAAGCCAAGCTGAAGAAACTAAAGCTCAAGACTTCAACTCAAGATGTTTTGGAATGGCAGAAAAGTCACTAAAAAAGCCACAGGAGAAGCCTAGGTATAAGGTAAAGATAAAACCAAGGAATCTTCAACTTGGTATTAGCTGCAAAAGATCGAGAAGCTTAGCAGCTTTTGTTACACAAGAACAACGATTCGTTTCAAAATAGGTTTTGTTTAATATTATTACCTTGGTATATTTTACTTGTTGGTGTCACAGGGTTAACCCGAAGGTTAACCAGGGAGAGTTGTCGTTGTAGGGCAGGCGTTGTCAGGGGCTCAGATTTGCCATGCAACCGGTTGACGATAGGCGGCAGGAGTGGGAGAAGGTGAATTTGAGACGATGTGATAAGTTCCCAGCAGATAGTTCCAGTGATTCTGAATCTCGTGACACTGTCACTCCTACCAATCTATCTATTATCTCCTTATAAGTTCGCGAGCTCCCACCCCCTCTATTACACTGAGTGCACAGAAGAGGAAGAAAGGAAGAACTATATGTCTCTCTCGCACACTTTCTTTCCTTCTCTATATATGTAATTAACGTGTGTTGGTAACGCAAACACAACTACAAAATTAATTGGATTACTCATATGTAACACAACATCCAAATACAATAATACAAATGTGATGACGACTAACTAACTATACCTGGAAAAGAAGATAGTAGTTAATGCAACAATACACAATCTAATCTTAAGTCTGTATTACGTGATGATGATGATGAATTTAATCTAATCCTAACTACTAAAAAAAGGATATCTTGTTTCTTTGTTTCTGACAGACTGTCAATAAAACTCTGGATGTTTGTACGCCGTGGACATGTCTTTGTCTGCATTCAATAACATTGTCCGGCTCACTGACTTTTCTTCAGGTGTCGATGGCCTGATCTTTTGTTCTTCACAATGCGAGTGTTGACAATGAAATGAACGGCTGAGTTGGTCTGGTCATCGGTTGTATAGAACGCAATATTAGGCTGTAGAGACTTGGTCTGGTATGCAGATGTCCGTTTGTTGTGATGATATTTTGCTCATGTGGTGATGATGATGAAAATATGTTATATCTTTGTATTGAGTGGCGCAGCAGGTTTACTTGGAGAATCTGTCCATTACTGTAGGTAATTTAGGATCTCAATAATTTTCGTAGGCATTGGGTGTACAAGATCGTCCATGTGCTCCTGCAACTTCTGGTCAATCTTTCTCGAAGGCACTTGTTGTAAAAAGATCGTCCGTATGGTACTGCTACTTCTGATCAATAATTCTCGTGGGCAGCTTTTTGTAATTCATCCATTACTATAGGTAATTTCTGATTACTTTTCTGTGTGGGTGGTTGTTCGTAGAAAGTATCATTTCCCCTGGGGCAAATTCCTTCCTAACCCCTGTTGCTTGTTGGTAGTTTTGAAGCCGTTAAATATCTGTGAGATACGCGTCGTCGCCGTATATCTGATTGGCCCTACTTATTAGCTTATCCCCGACCGACGCCAGCCAGGGTAGTAAGACAAAGGCTGAGTTATCTCAAAGGGTCCCTGTCTCTACCACTGCGATGGATAAAATGATAAAGTCTCATAAGTACCCCGTAAATCTATGCTTTGCATGTGGTGTGTTCTTGTATGTGAAATCTTATCATGATAATGAATGACTGCGCGGTGTTTACTGCATGTGTTAACGGCTAATGTAAAGAGTAATAGAAAAGTCTCTTGTATTTACCTCGTTAAGGTTATTAGAAACTGTGCAATCTTATAAATATAATAATTCTCTGCACGGTGTTTATTGCAACCTGTACTTAATAGTGTAAAATATAGTATTATGGTAAAAAGTGACTGGTATTTACAGTGTTATAATTATGGAAAATATGTATATTTATAACTGGAATTAAAATGGATGTATATTAATAATTTACAAACTATAGTACACTAACCTTGGTTTCCATATAAAGAATCACTGACTACAGGTCCTGACTCTTCCTCGTGAAATATAGAAACAAGTGGGCTGGCGGAATGCTTTCTATTAGCATACCTGAAAGACGTATCTCTCTGGCTTATATGGTGACCGAATGGCCGCTGGCGATTCCCGTGTTCTCTTCTGATGTCATGTGAAGTTCCATTCGTCATTACTTTAGTTCAGACAACTAGTCCCCATTACTCTGTAAAGTTTCTGTAATATTTTGCTATTTTCGCATTCGTGTTATGCTAAGCCCAGACAATCCGTCTCCTGTCCTTCTGATGTCTGTGCAGCGTTTATAGTCTCTCTATAATGACTTATTCTTTACTCCTTTCGTGTTTATCTTCGTTCAGACTTTCGGTCTCCGTTAATCCAATATTTCTTTGCTTGTTCCATGAGATCCGACTTAACACAATACTCATTGTAATGTTTCCTCACCGATATGTCTCCTGTCTTTCATTATGCTCTGTTACTAGCCACAATAATACTTGTGTATTACTGCCGTTGTGTAAACACAACTGAGCCGTTGTTGCGACTACGTCTAATTATCCCTGGACGGTCTGTTGACTAATGTCTCCTTGTTATGAAAACATTCCCTGCAAAATTGGTTGCTTTCCCATGACTTACGAAGAACGCTGTCTATGGTGGACAATGGGTTTAGAAAGTCGAAATTCAAACTCATTCGCTCCTCGTGACAGTTGGTCAAGCAGCAAACTGTGGGCACATTTATTACCTTTCAGCGCCAGAAAGGAGCACTGGTTTTCAACAAATACACACAAGCATTTCTGCCTTGTGCTTCCAGTTCAATGCTTGCTCATTACTTCTTAATACTTGTCATCACCATCATTATTTTCCTTTGCATCACTTACAAAACATGGAGGCACACATGCAGACGACCTCCTTCCACCAAGCCTGTACCAAGCAGTCACGTGATCTTGCTGACATGTTTTCTGTTGTAGTTTGTTTCACATGATGAGGCTGACAGCGCCATGCACAACTTCATGTTAGTCGTCATCCTCATCTTTATATTACAATTCTTTTTTTTTTTCATGCATTTTTGATCTCCTTCTTTCTCTTACCGGGGTATTTCAGAACAGTGGGTCACATCTATTCTTGAATGTTAGTGGTATGTCTATATTAGATTGTGACTCTAGTTCTACAGTATATTGCGAATATTAGTGGAATAACTAACCGATATTACCCTCTGTACAAATATGGGACTTATAGTATCTTAACACTGAAAGATTCATTGTCACAAACATTTTTTTCTTGTTTCAATTTTCAGAGACGGTGCTACCTACAGTGGTCTGTTGTGTGTCTTGTCTCTTCTGCTGGACAGAATGGACAACGACCATCACTTGACCGTACCTCTGGTTGTTGGGACTGTCAAAACAATCAGACCTCAAGTCATTCCTACAATTGTAAGTTCAGCACTCGTGGTCAAGATGCTTCATACTTAATTCTAGTCATTATAAAGAGAGAGAGAGAGAGAGAGAGAGAGAGAGAGAGAGAGAGAGAGAGAGAGAGAGAGAGAGAGAGAGAGAGAGAGAGAGAGAGAGAGAGAGAGAGAGAGAGAGAGAGAGAGAGAGAGAGGAACAAAGGTGGGGAAGAATGTAGGTAGTAAACTTGTACAGAAAGTGTTTCCAATACCAGATGAGAAGAAGACGCTGGCGATGTATAGGACACACAGGAAGCGTGATGATAACATTACGTCCCTTTTCTAAAACCCTTATATCATATTTGTGTTTTAATGTGATACTTTGTAAGTATGCTAAAAGAAGTCAAGGTCAACACAATAGTAAGAATGTTCAACTCAAAGGTCAAGCTTCGTAATGGTCTGCAACAAGGAGAACAACAAAACATCAACAAAGAAGCCACAGAGTTCCATAAATGGATGCTAGCATGGAATGGAGCCAGAAAACAGGTACAACAAGGTCACCTTGTTGGAACTGACGACAGGAACCAGATAAGTGCCCGTGGAAAAAGAGATATGAAGAAAACACTGGTGATGGATTTGACACACTGAGGAAAACTGTTGATAGCATTACAATGCAGTTCTTTTTCTGGAACCCTAGGATAAGACAAGCGTGGTTAGACCGACAAACACATGGGAAGACAGTTTTTGACATAAATTATGTAGAAGATACGGAACGACCTTGATCTGATGGCACGTGACGGGACAACTGGTCATGTGTTTGTTGAAGGCCTATCCTTCTTGGGGACCTGAAAGCTAAAGATGTTGAATGCGTGTCAAGTCAAGTCAAACATGTCAAAGTTGTGTCTAGAACACGTGAGATGTGTCAACTAGTTTTATTAACGACAACAGCGATAAGTCACATGCTATGAAAATTGACATGTCACATTTTTCTCGGTATTATATGGCATTTGTTTCAATTATCTCCTGTGACAATAACATTTCTTTAATATTCTCTATGACAATCTAAGTAGATTATGTAACGTTTCTTAAGCAGCAAGTATGATTTGTAATGTTATTTTTATCAAGAATATATACATGTCTCTGCTTTTCTCTGTCATAATTAAAATCTGCCATCTTTTCTCTGTCATAGTTAAAATCTGCCATCTTTTCTCTGGCACAAGCCAAAAACCAGTCAACTTGTCATTTATACAGGTGGTATCTGTCCAATTTGTATTTCACTTGTACAGGTGATATCTGTCAAATTATTTACCTTATACAGCCCAAAATTGTTAAATTCTGATTTCACACAGCCTAGGTGTCAAATTTTGATTTCATTTATGCAGGTGAGAACTAGGCGTCCGATTGCCTCTCACGACAAAGCTATCGGGTTCCTGATACCGTCTCGCTCCTGTCTACCCAGCTGTTAACAAGCACATCACTCTGCTCGGGAGCTAAAGAAGGCTAAAGCAGTCAGGAATGGAACTGGTTCCCCCCTCATAAAATTGGACCTAATATAGCGAAGTCTCAAACGCGTCACTTCCCTACGACAGGATCTGCTATTTCACTACTTTAACCTTTTAAATGGGAGGTAGTACCATAGCACATACTGCCGTAGGGGAGTGAAGTGTTAGAGACTTCACTATATTAAGTGGGGTGAGCAGTTCCCTTCCTGGCTGCCTTTTCATTCCCTAACAAGAGTAAAGTCAAGTACCCATTTACAGCTAGGTAGACTGGAGTATGACGAAAACGTAAATCGAACCCTGTACCTTTGCCGTGAGAGAGCAGCATTCTAATACCCCCTGTCATAACTTTTAAGTGGCGTGTCAAATGTCAAATGTCAAATGTTTAGTTCTGGAAAAATTGTTCATATTTTTAACTTCTGAAATTCCTGAATTTCAACTCATGTCTCCAGGAACAATATAGACTTCTGTATCGAGTTCTACAACTGTACAGCGAGAGTATTAATGAGTACTCCAACTTTGCTGACTCCAAACCCAGTGACAACGTGAATGAATACGCCAACTTTGCTGACTCCAAACCCAGCGACAACATGACAATGATACGCCAACTTTGCTGACTCCAAACCAAGTAACAACGTGACTGAATACGCCAACTTTGCTGACTCTAAACACAGCGACAACATGACAATGATACGCCAACTTTGCTAATTCCAAACCCAGTGACAACGTGACTGAATACGCCAACTTTGGTCACTCCAAACCCAGCTACAACGTGACAATGATACTTCAACTTTGCTGACTCTAAACCTAGCGACAACCTGACAATGATACGCAAACTTTGCTGACTCCAAACCCAATGACCATCGTGACTGAATACGCCAACTTTGCTGACTCTAAACCTAGCGACAACCTGACAATGATACGCCAACTTTGCTGACTCCAAACCCAATGAACACGTGACTGAATACGCCAACTTTGCTGACTCTAAACCTAGCGACAACATGACTCCAACGTGACGCCAACTTTGTAGACTCCAAACCCAATGACAACGTGAGTCCAACGTGACGCCAAATTTTGTGACTCCACATTTAAGCAGAACATGAAAGAACAATCCAGAATTGAAGACTTCATTTCTGAAAGTGTGTGGAGTGAAAAATGCATAATTTGAACTGCGAATAAAGAAATACACGAGCTCCATTCACTCTAGACATAATGTCCATCTGTTATATTAGGGCACCTGTCCAAATACAAAAGATCTTGTGATCTGGTTGACTTATACGGCGAACTTTTTGTCTTTTTACCATAGATTAGCACTTAGCATTTATTTTTGTGTAATTCTTTGTTGTAATGTACTTTTTATTGTGACTAAATCTCAGCATTACGGTTTGACGTCATAAGGTTATATTCTAACGTATTCTCTGTGTTATTTGTACAAGCTAGCTTCAATGGCATACATCATTTGCTAATTATATTATGTACTGAAAATATCTCACTTACTTTTAAATGTATTCTTATTTAAATATCTGACTGGTTATTATCATAATGATAATTTTTATTCTTCTACACAAAGTCTGTCTATGTCAATAATTTTATAGTCATTAAGTTGTCATCTGTACTAGTGGTCCTTTGCTCTTTAAATATGGAAGAATGGCGGGTCTTAACACTGAGTGTTGACTGCATCAAGATTTATTAACTTTAAATGATAAATATCCTCACAACTAAAGTGTATCTCATGCACTGTTCTTACAATTTTCTTGACAATAATTAAATGTTAATTTGAAGTGATGACAAATTCTAGATCTCAAGTATTAAAAATGTGATCATTTCCGGCTCCAGAAATACATGGGCGACACTCGCACATATAAGTAAGACAAATACATAGATAGACAGGCAGACATACAGACAGACAGACGGACAGGTAAGATAGAGTAGATTAGATATATTCGATAGATAGATTTAATAGACTAGATAG